>JAIPRK010000641.1:0-25000 GCA_025469195.1 Chaitophorus viminalis
GAGAATTATTGTTCACAACACGAAAATCGTTTCGTACTTTGCTACTTAATTGCTGTGCAGTTTTAAACTAACAGACACAGTGTATACTGTTTGGAACGCATCGAGTTATTGTGAGTATTGACGGTCCAAAGAAAATATAAAATAACTATACCATTTTACAATACCATCCGTATACTGGCTTTATAACAGCAGAATTAATGAAGAAATAAAAACGTTTGTGTATAATACGCGAACCAAATACATGTGCACTGCATTGGGTACGTAGGATTTGCAGTTTATTTAAGGTTACACAATAAAAATAAAAGTTATTGATGGTCGAACATTTCAACCGTATAATAAATTAATATAATTGAACGATACCCGAGAAAAACAATTCAATTTTGGTAATTTAAATGTTTTGTATACATTTTGGTTTGATTGTTTTATTTTTCGATATTTCATATCCATTTCGAATGACATTTTATGCTGCAGCGTCTATACTGACATTGTAACTGTTATTTAAACACAATATGTATAATAGTTTTAGATATTTTATTTGGTAGTGCCGTAAGCAATAGGTCATCATATACAGAATTACACGATGAAATAATGTTTTTTGTATTTTTTTAAAAGTTCGATTTTTTGACTAGTGCTATTTTGCTCAAAGACCTTTGAGGACGTTTCGTCTGATATGGATTTGCGCCACTATAATTTACAAGTGGTGTGGTTACTTTCAGTTGTGTTAGCGATATGGCGAGGTTCGTATAAACATTTGATAAAATCATAATACTAAATGCGATGTGACTAAATCCGAAACCGAATAATTCACAGTCAGATTAAAACAGCCAATGTTTTCCGAAGTATCCAATTATTACGATATATTTATGTCCTGAATAAATACGACTACATGAATATTTTTTATTATTATATTGGTGAACGGTTATTCGATGCTGCCACGATAATGTTATAGAGGTGTAACTCAATGCAGTCATCGAAATAAACTTATGTATACTGTCAATATGATCTACACCATATACCTATAATTCATTCATTATTTGTCGAATAAATAATATATGCATCCGTTAAAATGTTTTGAAGTTAATTAAAATTGTTTCATTGTAGTCGGAGGTTCCGAATAAGAAATTATTATTCACGCCCAAAATTTCATTTTTTATTGCGTAATATTTGTGACTTTTTTACCGCATACATATTATATATTATTTCGTGTGGGTTTGATTTTCAAACAGTTCAGACACTCTTTGTGTACCGGCTATGTTTTTTTTTAACAATCACTACATTAAATTTATTTGATTTTATTATTTCCATATGTGGAATATATTTATATCATATATTTATGTGGAAATATATGATTGTTGAAATAAACTCAATATCTTCAAACATATATTAAAGTTTCTAAAAACAAGTTTTTAAAGCTATGGTCTGCAAAATTGACGCACAAAATCGTTAATCCCAACAATAGGAAAAAATTAAAATAATTAACAAACCAATGCATTCTATACATTCTATACAATGCATTCTATTTACCGATACGCATTTTTAGATTAAAATATATTATATATTCGCATGTACATAATATTATAACCACGTTTTATATGATTTTTTTTTTTTTATTATCTTCTGAATTCGTTTGTAATGTCACTTACATTCGAACAGCTGAGACTACTTATTTATAAACACAATAACTGGTGTTACTGTAGATTTTTTATAGTGTTTGATATGAAATTGCCGTTAGGGTGAAAGTATACTGACCCCTTTTCAGTGTTTTTGTTCGTACAATGAGAGAAAAATTACTACGTCAAAATATTGTTTTCAGAGCATGTACAAAATGTTGATCACAGACGTATTTATTGATGTACACGGTGATTGTTTTTTGTTCTTCTTTTATTCAATACAAAAACAATTTAAACAATTAATACAATGAAAAACATGTTTTTAAACAACTATCTATAACAGACGAGAAGTGTAGTCTCGTTTTTAAATTAATTTTCTGCCTTGTATTTTTCCGCATTTACATAATTTTGTTTTTCTTATTATATTGATGCACTTGTTTACTAACGTTGAATAAATATAATTAAAAAAAAATCAACACGATTGGAATTTCCGATCGACGACAGCTTTCAAACATAACATTTGTATACTTCAATACTTGTAACTTGTAAGTTGTAACATAATAGAAACACGTTTAAGATACTTGGACTGAATTGAGAAAGAAATGTAATACGTATCGATACAAACGACGTTCATGTAAAACAAGCCATTTTTTAATTTTATCTCTGTGAATATTTCCAACTTCTATAAATACCCGTACAACCGTTGATATCCATTAATAATAATTTATTATTCTGATTTCTAATAAAATTCACGAAAACGCGTGTTACTTTGAATAAAATATATGCGATACCATTTTTTAACCACGATTTATCATATTAGAATCAATTTACACAATATGCTCAGCCATATTAGTAATTTATTGTCATTCGTATTATATCATGTATAATGTATTTATAATTAATTTCCGTGATCTAAAATGATCTTTTGTCGAATATTAAATCAAAAATGGAAATGAGTATCAACGGTGCACTGTATTCGTAGCAAGTATACTATTGTGTATTGTAACAATCAATAAATGTGTGGGCCTTAATCATGCGTTTAATATAATAAGAGGCGTATCCATTTTCGGTCCAAGTAAAGATAGTCTATACTTGGCTTAGTTCGTATTACACATCACGTATGTGTCAAGCATTATAATATTGTCGAAATGTGAAAGAGTAATATGTTTCGTCGAATAAATACTCAATATAATATTAACCTATCTATATCTAGTATTATATCATTATATATTATGTATGTTGAACGTACATTTTAAACGTTTTTGAATACTCTGTTTTGAACGTGGCTCGAGTTTTGCATACCTATTATAATCGAAAACCGTCCTCATTGAGGTCTTTGAATTTGTAAAAGGAAAATGTTCAAATATATTCTAAAACAAATTGGATTAAAGCTCAAGAAAGCACAAATTGTTAATGTGGTGGTATTGGCATACGTGCCACTAGAGTCATTTGTCATCTTCGTCGGTGGTGGTGGTGGTGGTGGTGGTAGTGGTGGTGGTGGTGGTGGTGGTGGTAGTGGTGGTGGTGGTGGTGGTGGTGGTGATGGTGCAAAGTTTTTGATCGGTAGTACCTAAATCTACGAGAACCATAACTGAGAGAAAAAATGATCTTAACCACGATTATCTAACCCGTGGTCGTAACACAAAACTAGGGGGTACAAAGTGATAGTAACGAAAAACTATGACACGTCGTCGTATTATCATTAGACCGAACTGCAGTTGGTATAATATATACCTACCCATTAATAATAACGTTTTTTCTTACCCCATTATTATTATTATTATTATTATTATTATCATTATTGTTATTGTTATTTATTTCCCGTGCGCGTATTATATTATACATTATACCTACCGCCAGCGGTTGTCGGACGCGTCTCTCTCGCAGTAATAAAATAATAATAAGGAGAAGGAGAATATTGTCCAGTCACCGCCATGGGTTTTCCGCAATGACCGTGTGCTGTGCTGGAAGTGTTTTAAAAACGTCTACGCGTGTATAGGTATATAATAATATATAGGCGGTATAGTAGTATATTGTACACACACTCATATATATATATATATATATACATGAAAATAACAATAAATAATCGAACGGTGTACACGAAAAATGGAAAATCATAATGTCCATTGTCGGCGGCCCGAGAGAAACACACCTGGACGTTCACACGCCGTTTAAGAGCACGCTCGCGCGCGCGCGCGCGTGTATACATTAAAGCACACAGAAGGTCCTGCTGCGGGTCGAATTGCTTACCACCGAGGCGGCGGCCACCACCGGTTGTTCATGATTCGGCTACTCTATTCAAATCCGATACATATCTTTATCTCTCTCCGCAGCATCTCTTTATCTCTTCACCATCTCTGCCCTAACAACCGCTCCCCACCCTTCCCATCGTGGTCGTATACCTACCCAAAATCACTACTGCATACACTGCAGTGTTTTACGATGACTGCGTAAAATATATTATTATGTACAGTGGCGGATCTAGAATTTTTTTTTTTGGGGGGGGAAGGAGAGCTCAAATTTTCAAATATTGTGTTATAAGTAGTAAAACGAACACAAAATATAAAATACAGGTAAGATTACAGTCATCAATATCGCTTTATATTATTCGAAAACGGACGGTGTCGGAGCCAGTCTGAACGATGACTTATAATCATTATGATAACTACGAATACCTCGCCCCCCCCCCTTAAATCCGACACTGATAATGTAGGTACGCATTAATAGTGATTTCCTGTGCGAAAATCGTTTTGCATATTATTGTCGCATCTACTCGTGGCGAGTGCACTGAAAATATTTGTAAATATAATATATCCGTTGTCCGTCATCACACAGTCGCTTATCGCAAAACCGAAAACAATAATTCTATATTAAATTATACTGCGGTAGAGTCTTGATACGGAACCATGATATGGCACTGCCCAGGGGCGAACGCAGGAAAATATTTCGAGAGGGAGGGGTTTGAAGAACTATAATGTTGATAAATATCATACTATTCATACTGTACTACTCTTTATTTTAGATACTTAGTATATACACATAATGTATTAATTGATTATTACAATTTACATTATAAAATAATATCAATACGTCTTTGTACTTTGGTCATTATGTATTTGTAATACATTTGTAGATCAGGTAATATATTTTTTGTTCTTGGTATTTCGGGAAGGGTTTAAACACCCAAAATATCCCCTTACGTTCGCCACTGGCACTGCCGGATTATTAAAAACGTCGGAATGTCGAAAAAACTAAAATGTTGACATTCAGAAATTACGGGTAAACATTTAATTACATTCATTTTTATTAGGTACACCTTTATTTCACGCATATGATTAAAAACCAAATTATCAAACCAACGCCGAATTATAAAATATGGATGTACGACAAATATGTTCAAGAAAACGCGGAAATATAGATAATTCAATGCCCTGGATGTGGTCAAAATAGTGCCGGAACATCAACACCTTATATACTGTGCGTCACGACGTAATACTAATAATAATACGACGTACTATATGTACAATATACATTGATCGTGGTGTTTAGAGTTGTCTACGTCAACACGTTAGCAGCACTTACACTCGAACAATATTTCACCCCTGATGTCGATTGCAGTTCTAGTGGTGTGTTGTTCGTGTACTCGAAATAAGCTCTCGTCCAACACATCTGAAACCGATACGGGGGAACACTCGTACGGACTATTCAAATAGTCACTGCAAACTGCCGCATACGTTATAAGTAGAAAGGTTTCTTATTAACAACGAACAAACATAATATAATATGTGTATCTATACAAAATTATACAACAATATTAACGCTCGAAAGCTCATCGTTCGTTATGTATTACGTTTTGGAATGAGCCCAAACATATATGCAATAGACAAACGATTACATTAGTACACATATAAAACAAATACACATATAATATTATTATACATGAAAACGAATTTTCTTTATTGACAATAGCGTTTTTACTCGGTCGCTGCTCGAGCATTATTATTAAAGTTAAGTCGTAAGAAACAGAAAGGTAACAGAATGAAGAGCAATTTCACGAGTATCATAAGGTATACTTTAAAAACATTGGTTTGGTTTTTAAACGGTCTATTTTATACTTCTAAAGATACAATACGAATTTGTTTTCGAAATTGAAGATTAAACCAATATACACCCGAAGGAAAATCTTTCGCCACCGGTGGCTTCGTAGATATCCAGATGAAAGTAAATCTTCCAAATCTAAACGCACACCCAAATAATTGATTTAAAAACAACATCTGATAACAGTTTTAGCTGTTTCAACGAGCGTTACTTCAGCAATAATGACGTGACTGACGTGTTTAATGTAGTGTACTTGATTTTTGTTCCTCTTTCTCTCTCCTCTTGTAATCGTTTATTATACATTTATTTTTGGGGGACATGTAAAAAATTACATTGTTTACCGACTTTTTATGATACTATGCTTGCGATAGATGATTATTTGTTTTGTTACGGGTGTGTAATGAACGCATGGGGAAAACGCATCGATACCCTTTGGTACGCGCTTGTGATCGTTTAAAAGAAATGAAAATATTGTAAAAACAAACATAAACGCTAACATATTGCCGTGCCTATTATTATACTAGGTACTTTCATATAGGATCACTCATACATACATATACTTGCAAGTTACACAAATTTATTCGTGTTTTTTTTTTTTTTTTAAAAAAAATTATTGTCACATGCTTCAAAATGGTTATGGAGCATAATTTTTTTTGGACACAAAAAATTTAATTTATCAAAATAATATACGACACCAAAGAGGTTACGATTAAGTTTATTCGCATTATAATTTATCGGAGTTTTAGAACACGTCATCGCAGTTACTAATGTCAGTGGCGACGCTTGGCGTGGGTGGTGTGGGCCATTGCCCAGGGCCTCGCACCTCAAAGGGCCTCGCGTCCTAAAGGGCTTTATAATTAACCATAGAGAAATATGGGAGAATACAAAAATTCTAAATCTTATTATTTATTAAATAACTATTGTTACTTAAATAATGTTTACTAAAAAAATTTAAAAAGGGGCCTCTTTAAGTCTACTTTGTCCACATATAAATTTTACCTCGCCACGCCACTGGCTAAAGTCTTAGTTCTTATCTGCAATCAATAAATCTAAATTTTTCTACAATCGTATGTTACACTGACACCACAAAAATAAAATTTCATGAGAATGTTGATTCAAATTGGTACCAATGATAATAAAATAAAGGTAAAAGAGCACGACTGTGATTTTAAGGTAAGTAAGTTTAATAAGTTATCTCCAACACAGCGTACTCCCTGTACATCGTATAATCTCAGAACGAATACAATTAATATTTGACCAAATACAAATACGTGATTAGTACAAAAATTATATTTTATATCATAAAGAAAACTTTTCATACTTCAAGTATTTTTTTTTTTTTTAATAGTATAAAATCAATACTAAAGTTCACGCAAAAGCTCGATTCTTTACTTGAAAGCGATTCAACTGTTGGTCCGCACTCTGCATAGATTACTTCTCGGATACAACGATTAGGTATACACTCGGTATAATACCACGAAGATTAATAACTAGATCAATGGAGAGAATAAATAATAATATATTTTTGTTGCGTTGATCTCCAATGTGACTGCACCTCCTTCCTATATTATTGTAATAGATAATGATAAACTTATCACTTATACTAATCAGAACACCCAATTATTCGTTATTTGTTTAGTATGCATTATTTTTTTTTACCAGACAAAAATCTGTCATTTTGAGGCTGATGTCCACAGATGACATCATATCCAATACAATCACTTGTCGCAGTGTTATAATTGCAGCGACGCCCTTGCAGTATTATTACTTATTATTACTTATTGTCAATATTCGACTACGTACATATCACCAATATTTAACGTTATTGTTGACTGTAAAAACAACAAACATTATTATTAAGTAGTAGCATTCGTATTGTTTTACAATCGGACTCTGTTCAAAGTCAAATTATTTTTTCAATATTTTCTTACTCGGCTTGTCAACAGTAGCTCGTGATAATACTGCAGTGTTTGAGTCCTTAAACTCAAAACGACGAATTCGATCATGGCTGTAAAATACCCAATCCAATTTCGACTACATAAATCGCGTTGTTCAATCAGTACTTGTGTGTTAGTTGACTAAATATGATCGTGGATAATGGTTATCATTGTTATCAATATGCTATCATCAACGGGTATGTATTTTCTGAAATGAAAAAAATAATAATAATAATAAAACTACATTATTAATACCGTCCGACGGAATAACACGCGACGTCAAGACGACAGTATTTTTAGTGACGGTACACGAAAGTTCATGAGCTCCGTGTCAAAATGTCCAATGAAAGATAATATTATCACAACAAAATTTGTACGCGTACAGATAAATAATTATATTTTCAGATTTTCTTGTAAAGTTGGAAACCGAGCACGATCGTCCGGCAACGATTTTACTCGTTCGGCAATCTCAAATTCTGTATCGCGTGAATAGCGAGTCGCATTTTATGAAAATACCATTTCGCGCAAACAGTAAGTATATATTTTTATAATAATTATTACTATTACTAAAATGATTTTAATTATTATTGTTATTATTATACGTTTCTGCGCCTTCGACCGAGATGCAGTGCGTACACATTCTACTCGGATGCGAATAAAAGAGCACTTGATTAGAAAATAACTTAAATACGTTTTGGTCCTTTTTTACGCTGCACTGTACCGTCGTTTTTTTTTTTTTTTTATTCCGTTTTCGCGGTCGCGGACGCGTATTGTGTTTGCAAAATTATTCAGCACTGCGAGAAATTACATTGTGATTCGGCTTCACTTTGGGGAAAGGAGAAAAATAAAAAATAAATAAAGAAAAGTGTTTGTGTATACATTTTCCTTTAGCTGTCCTTGGTGAAATCCGATTTCGCGTTTACCATTTCAATGGTTCTCCCCCGAGTCGTTCGATTAAATTGATTACTGAATAGCACTCGCGCCGCCGTTAATATTCGTCAGCATGTCTGCGAAGGGGTAATAATATTATAATACCATTTCGTACGCATACATGTAAATACACACATGGGTACATGATGGACATTATAATACTGTAAAATATTTGCACAAACACAAATGCGCACGTTCAAGACAAATGCTATTGCGACGTTGTATTCTTCAGCGTCGTCACACATACTCGTATTCGCCGGTGGTGACGAGATTAAAATATCATATCATCCCCCTCGCTGTTTTAGAAATAATAACATCGGAAAATATTCACACGCGAAACACACCCATGTAGTGCAACCGGTTTTCCCCGTGGACCAGACGATTATCTCTCCGTTCCCCCATAAAACATTTGTAATTTTTTTTTATTTTTTTTACATCTACTTTTTCCATTGCTACTGTTGTGGCTGGTCGAAGACCCTTGTGTAACTGTTCTCTTATTCTACCCCTAACAAGGTCCAGTCACTAGAAATTAGTGAGACCATAAATCATACACGATGTTAAAACATGTATTATTTTAATCCAACGGAAATATTATTATTACGTTTGGCGTCGGAAATCGGCAAATTTTCGCGATACTTGTGGTAACCTTATTATAAATATGCTTGTACACAATAATAATGAAGGAAAAACGTAGTATAATCTTCTCTTTGTGTGAACGTTAATTGATGTTTACATATTTTTCATGAATTATAATTGCATGGACTCATTCGGTGCACAATGAGGTTGGGAATTTTCAATTCCTTGTTTTCAATTATAACTCCTTAATGCATATTTGCCGTGATTGAACAATTAAAATATTTTTAATTATAGTTTTTTTCATTAATTTTGTCTCCCATAACAATTCGAGTATTATGCAAAGGAAAGGGGAAATCAGCAGCTCATTAAACTTCAAGCAACGTTTTGCATAGTTTATAACTTCATCGCCAAATGGAAATGTTTGTACTTGCCAACTCTTAGACTTATAAGATTATGTCTTATTGTAATGGCTATTAAACAAAAAGTGTCAGCAACACAATAATGAAAGTGCTGTGCAATGGCCTTAGCACCTCTTAAAATTTTCTCTTTATAAGCTTTTATAAATCATCGGAACAATTTTTTCATTTGTTGTTCGCAAGCTCTAGATGTCTATTACCTAAAATATATATAATCTATATCTTATCAATATAATATTTACTAAAATGTAATTTAACACAAAGCAAGAGGTCTTGGCAACAGCTGTTTATTCTACGTCAGCATATAAAGTGTACACAATACTTATAACTTATATAAATTATTATATTTTTGTTTTTCGAAACATTGCATATTATCAATAACTTTACAATATGATGGTTGGATAAATAGACTTGAACCGTGCATGACAATGGCGTATATGGAAAATATTTTCAGGGGGGGGTGGTTGTAGTAGCCAGGAAGTTATTAGTGATTTTTTAATTAAACAAATTTTTTGTTCTATTCACTCCTGAAATTTCTTTCGGTAGGGGCTGCAACCCACTATGCCACTTCCCCCTCTTGTATACGCCACTGGTGCGTGAGTTTATGTAAAATATTATGTAACGGATTAAAAGCAATCTCACCGTCACTGAAATAGATAAATAAAAACACACTTGCATGAAACATTGACTTATAAAATTTGTTGTTAATAAAATAACACAATGCCCATAGGCCATAATAGAATAATACAAATAACAATCATTACATACGATTTCAATGGCCCACCACTTCATTGCAGTGCGTTAAAGAGAGTTCAATGTATAGTAGAGGTGTTTTTGATACAATGGTACTGAACTCCACGTTAATTTGAAAATAAACGCCTAAAAAAAAAGTACCAAGTGATTACGGGCTAAGTAGGCTTACTACTAATGATGCATATTGTTCAGTTTTTTATTGTATAATTTTTTTTTTTTAGTCGAAAATCCATCATTTTTATATGGCGGCCCCTATATTGAGAAATTGGATTTTAATGACACCGCTGAAACCGTATGATACAAATAAGTGTGAGAGCTCGCATTCTCTATTAACAATTGAGATTTTTTTTATTACTATTATGGTTATTTTATTGTGTTATAATATTGTGTTATAAATACGATACAATTCATTATCGTTTAACCGAGTATAGATTGGTATTATTTGAAATTATTATCGTTCCTTAGTTATTATAATTTTAAATTTTAAATAAAATATAATAATCTTTCTACGGTACGATATAGATATCCGAAAATCAATGTTTAAACAGTTTCAATCAATAATATTAATATTTTAGAGTTTAGACTATTATCGATTTTAGGTGAAACTTTTGTTCTTTGTTAATATTATTATACTCGGCTAAATTGCTTTACAAAATTCCATTTTTCACACGAACAGATACAATTTTTCATACTATGCATGAGTACTTGTAAGATGTAATATACCGGGTATTCATAATTTATGGAAACAGATAAGCTGTTTATTCTCAAATTTTATAAACCATGTTGATCATACACAGAATAAGGATAATACATTATAATCGATATATAAGAAATATGAAAATACGATTATAATACGAACGCGTTTCTATAAATAATGAACACACTGTATAGTAAGCAAAATTTAAATTAACTTACAGTGAAGGTATATAGAAAGTCTAACATATTCTTCAAAGTCTCTACTGCAGTCTTCATAATATTATGCGAAAGTTGACAAACCATAGATGCCAAAGTTTAATGGTGCACTTTGCCTCCTATGATATTTATATTTAGGTAAATCATCCGGACCTAAAAACTTTTCACATGGATAATCAAATTTAGAAATGTATATTTTTTATTCTTAATACATTTTAATTTTTAAATTAAGATTGAAAACAGATAGCAAATATTAAGAAGCAATGCAGTAGGAAAATCCGATTATCTACAAGTTACAACCAAAAACGTACAAAAATTGTTATGTGAAAATTGTAATTTATTATAATTATTCAATAATTTAAAATTAGTACCTATATATTAATCTCTAAATCTGTCATCCTTTATATTATAATATAACAATTTTAGACAAACAGCGTCTGAAAATTGTTTAACGTTTAAGTTGGCTTCCAGTGCTATCACAAGATATATAGACTAATACAATTATTTTTAAGTAGTTACTAGTTTGACGTGTACTTACCTATTAATTAAAATTAATAATAAATAATATGGCAATAATAATATTTATACATATAATATTACTGTGATAAATTATTTATTATTTATAATTTCAATTTTTTTTTTTTTTTGTGTTAGACAATATATTAAGGTAATATAAAACTAAAACTATAAATATAAATAAACAAATAAATAAATAATTCAAAGTTAATAAATGATAGCCTATTGTTGCTTCTTTTGCTTGTATGATCGTTCTAAACGAGCTACGTTTAGATTTCACATTATTAAAATATATATTTTATAAAGAAAATACATCAATGTAAAACCAATATTTAATAACAATAAACTCAGATAATAACTTGCTAAAATGATAAAACATTTAGAATTATAGATAATTATATATAAAAGCTACCTATAAAGGCAAATAAATCGTAATATAATTGTTACAGTAGAATGTAGATAGATAAACAAATTAAAATGATATCTGTTTTATGTCAAAAGTAAATGGTTGTGATATTAAAATGAATTAAATATGATTATCTTTGTCATTTTTTTTTTTTTTTTTACACACAATGACGTATCTATATTAAAATATATTTTATTTAAGGCGTGACAAAAGGATGAAAGATAACTTTAACAATAACAAAATATACATAATATAATAGATTCATTGTATTACAAGTAAAACTGATATACTTATGTATAGTGTACTATTATTTCTTGTATCATATTATTATACACGTAACATATATATATATAAACGTAACATCATTCATTTACATCATAATATTAATACCACAATAATATACCGATACTATATGGTAATGGTATATGTATAATAAAAGAAGAACGACCATTTATGCGTTTTAAAAGAATCGAAAATTACGATAAAATGTTTCAAAAATATTAAATGGAACCGGTATACAAATCTACCTACAATAATATATTATTAACTTATTGCAATTGCAGTGTTTTAATTTTTGTATTTTAGTTTGACATCTTAACATAATTGGTTTACTTATTAAGTCAGTGACAATCGTATGCAGTTCTATGTTCATGCATAGACAATTCCAATTTGTTGCATTGATCTTTCGTACATCACTGATTGCGAATGGAAACAAACAGGAATATAATAGCCAAAAAAAGTCATTCTACAAGAATTTTATGTGTTTCATTGATCTTGTATATTATATGATCTTTATTTTAATATTATTAATGTACAGGTATATCGTATATATCAGAGACCATAGGCAGTAATAATAATGAAACTAATTTCGGTATAGTATATACAGTATTACTGTTCGAATTCTGCAGTCTTTAAATTGATGGAATTTCGTTATTATAATCATTAGATAAGTACATTGAATGTAATCTCTAACATAATATTACATACCAACGGCCAACCGTCTATATATATATATATATATATACACGTTTACCGTAGGAAATCAAGGAATCTCACATGGGTTCTACTTCTACTTAACTGACTGAAAAAGTACTTCAGCGAAAGTTTTAGTGCAATTCCAACTATTTCAGATTTCACAATTTTGTAAGGTAAAAATTTAAAATTGCATGAAAATGTATTTCATGTGCAATTGATTTATGTTTCGAAAATATTTAATCGTTGAGTTATATAATATTATAATATTACTTTTGCTTTGGTTTTAAATTTAAAATATACATGGTCCTAAGAGAAATATAATAAAATACATAAATTAATTTAATATTAATGCTCTTTTATTTCAACTGAATGTACAATAAATATCTTATATTTCTATACAATCTTGAAAAAAGTAAATTTTATAAATGTTATGTACTTATTTTTTCATTTTTAAATCACTAAATTAATTATGGTGCATTTCAATGTGGTAGTATTATACTAATTAATTTTTCAACAAACATAATATAATGTTATAAATGTTGAATATAATACAATAATAAATGGTAAATTCAATCTATCTTTTTATTAATTTAAATTGTGTAAGTTGATTTCTTTGAAAAATTCTGGAAAGCAAAGGTTATATTGGCTGCGCATTTATTACTTAATCTTGGTATTCAATTAAAATTTGCTTGGTCAATCCTTTCCATTTCTCATCCCTCTTATTCCCTACCACCACGCGTCCTGTTCAGCCCATTAAATCAGCATCCCTGTTGTAGATTTTTAAGTAAAAGGACACAGAAAAAGAAAGAAAAGCTTTTGTGCCTACGCTATACACAATAGCGTTCCCAACTTATTGTAGTTTTAATTCCTCTTTTTTTCTATTATTCCTGTTTTCTATGGAAGGGATTTTTTTTACCAATTAACTTTTCTTGTTTTTTTTCTTTTACATTTAAACAAAGCCAAAACAATTCCGACGCTCTGGCCTCTCTCACTTCTTTCCCGTTCACTCTCTTGCCCTTTAAACATATACATATATTAAATGTACCCAATAAGCTTTGCCATGAACATAAGTAAATTTGTAAAATGAATTAAGAACGAACATTCAATACAATTCTTTGTATTTAATTTGATGACATTGGACGTACAGCATATACTTAACGCACGTAATGCCAATTGAAATAGACACTAAGTGGAATATAAATTATAACAATATTCAAATGATAGCTCTGTTCGGTTGAGCGTTTGTAAAAATTAACACCGGTAAGTTGAAAACTTTTTCGACTATATATAAGTATATATTATATGGTTTATTCATCTCGTCGGACAAACCAAAAAACGAAAATCTTTAACTGGCGCGCGCGCGTGAGTGTATGCGTCGAAACGACTACCGGAAATGTCCGTTAGCATCACTTCAATTATTCGAGTTTCAATTTGTCTAGTGTGATTTAAACACGCGTTACCTATTGTTACGCGGTCCAGTGATATAATTTCCGGTAATCAGTTATACGTCCCTAGTAACCGACCGAGAGCGTGCCCGTACTGTTATTATATATATATATATGTACGTATACAGAAATACGTGCGAGTATATAATATTATAATATATACATACATAAATACTCTGATGTACGCGTACATATTGGATGGGTTAATAATTGGCACTGTTCAGCAGAGTTGTGCGCCGTACTGCACGATTAATTTTATACCGTTGTTCGTGGATATATTCTATTATTATATTATACACATAATATACATGTATATATAGGCGTATATAGCGACGACAATGAAAAGCATTACTGCTCACTGTGCATTGTCTCGCGGCTCACTATATTGTGTGTGCGTGCGCGCGAGCGCCGCGCGCGCGTGTGTGTGTGTGTACCTATATAATATACGTATGTTTATTATAATAACATGTAGTACGTCATGATAAAAAATAATTCTTCGTTTGCGTTTGTTTGTTTCTTGTTTCTGTCTCAAACCGCGCGCGCGATATACAAAACACACTATAGGATTTAATTGGTGTGTGTGTGTGTGTGTGTGTGTGTGTGTGTGTGTGTGTGTGTGTGTGTGTGTATGTGTATGTGTATGTGGAATAATATTTTTTGGACAATCGAGAAATTCTTTACACATACACACATATTTTTACACACAAATAACGAACAAAACAAACTTGCGCTCGCGGAAAACAAGAGCGATGTGCGTGTGTGCGTGTAGGAAAAAACTCCAATAACTCAAATTGGGTCGCGAGTACGTTCGACATGCCGGAACAATGTATACTATTGTGACAGCCGTGTATTTCATCGCTGGGTTACAGTTCGTCTAAACTAGCCTAATCTTAATTTGACTCCATTGTGTGTACGTCAACACAACAAACGGTGTACCTACAATGACAATTTCCATATTGTGCGCCCGGTAATTAAGGTCTTTTTACATTTTTTGTTTTTTTTTTTTTTTTTTTGTCATTACGACTTTTGTTGTTTGTGTGTATTATAATAATATGTAAGGTACGTATACATTTGTTTAGGAGCACATCTGCAGAGCGTTCTTTGTTTATTTATTTGTTTAAGTATTTGCTCAATATTTTTGTTTGTACATACAGTCTCTGGTTGAATTGTTTCAAGTTTTTGAATGGATTCGTAAAAAAATAAAGAATATTTTTTAAGCACATTGCAACCTGTTTCAGACGGAATCATAAAATCTGTGCACCTATTGGATGACAATCGTACCTATTTAAACCCTTGATGAATTATAATTTAATGATAATTTTGACAAAATATCTTTTTTTTTATCAAGTTGATAAATTTTATCAGATAAACACCTCACATTTGAATTTTATGTTGAAAAAATTATAATATATAGAGGCTATATATAGCGATTAACATGTTTTATATAAATTGCTTTAAAAACACACAAATCATTCTTAATTTGAAATAAATTAAAAATAGTTTATAATATGTATCCTTTAACAACTGTTATTATTAAACTATATAAAAATTATATATTATTCAAATATATAAAATTATTTATTTTCCATTTGGATAAGGTTGTACAATGTTAAATAATGACAACAATTTTAGTAATATACATTCTTAAAATTTAAATATTTAATTAAACTATAGGAAAGAGATATATCAGATGAGTTGTACCTTCAAGTATAAACAAATTACTAAGTATAATTTGTAATAAATCTAACTAAATCAAAATACTAAGTATTTTATAAGAAGCTCACTCAATAAGTATGTTAATAACATTTTTTTTTTTTTTTAATACCCGATTTGTATAATATTATAACAAATCATAATCATTTGAAAAAAAAATGTGTTTCTATTTCTGAAAATATTCTTTAATAACCCTGAAGATTTTTATTTTTATTTTTAATTCAAAAAAAAAAAAAATATATATATATATATATTAATCTGATCAGAGGCAACCCGAGTTTTATAAGTTCAATGCAATACTCTTATGGATAATTTCATTTGAAACTGCTTCATATAGATGTATTTAAGTATATAAAAATCATTAAAATCGTACAAAATAAGATATTGTTAGAAGTAAAATATTGCTACAACATGTTTATCTTCAATAATATAATTACAACATAGGTTAAGTCATAAAAAATTATTTTTATATTTATTGATTATAAAATATTTCAGCATATATGAATGCTATTACAAGTTTGTAGATTACAGTTAATTACGGTTTAATGATTTTCGGTTTATACAAATAGAGTATGGAAATGTGTATTGTAGATAATTTTTAATGAGGTTTGTGGATAAGACTATAAGGGATAAGAGATTTAGTGTAGGAAGAAAAACAATAAAGACTGTTATGGGAGTATTGTTGTAAGTTTGTTTAAAATTACAGTTATTAAAGAGATTAATGGATTTAATAATGTTTTCAGTTCGTTCAAGATGTTTGACGTTGAATCTGTAATACTGGATATCGGTTGGGCAGCTGTTATACTGGCGTATGATGGTCCGGACGGGGGTGAAAGCGATGCATGACGACGTGAAGTGCCTTGTTGTTTTGAAATGTCTACCTTTTTTGGTTTGCTTGTGGGTTTTGTCAGTTTTTTGTAAATTATACAACCTTTATATGATGCTGTATATGCACCAGAGCATAGTGCACATTTAGCCGGGAGGCTACTATTTTTGGTGCACATATCAGTTAAGTGATTTTCGCCGCATTTAACGCATCTGGACTGCTGATACAGTAGTTGCGCGTATGACCGTAAGCTTGGCATGTGTAGCATTGAGGCGGGTTTTTGCGTTTTGTATGTGATTTTTCAATCAATACTGCGGAGTGAAGGGGTTTTGTGATCTTGAAGATTTCTTTATTGTTTTCTTTAAGAGCCAATTCTATGTGGAACAGTAGTAAAGGACGACGGTTCTTTTTGATATTAACCACACGCGTGGCCAAGTGTCCAAGTTCGGCCAGGGCGTTTGTAGTATCAGTTATGATAGTGGAGTGATGCAGATTTCTGATTACTGTATTGTATTGTCGTTTGGAGAGCGGTCGAAAAAAGTGGAAGTCGGCATCGGTATCTTTTAAGTGATCAATTACTATATTGTAGTTTATGCGGTTGTTAGGCCGGATCATAAGAAATGATGGTGTGGACTTAAATGAAATATCGTTGGTACCTGTGAGTGATATTATTTTCTTACTGAATGATGAGAAATTGGTGACGTTCTTTATGTAGATCGCCGGTATTCGGATTGGCATAGGTGTGATAGTTTTAGATAGTTGCTCACAGACTACTGTGTTATCGTTTGGTTGAAATACCTCATTTTCGATATCGCCGTCGGTGACCTTGGCCAGTGCCGCGTATCGATTTAGTGATGTATAAGACTTGATTTTCTTGTCTTCATGTGGTGATGGACTAGAAGGCGAGAACAAATGTCGTATTGGTTTGGTTTATGATGGTCGAGGCGGCGCCATGTTTGGCGGACTCGAAGTAATTACGGGGACCGATAACGGAGCGGACGTGCGCGCGAACGTGTGTTCATGATGAACGTAATCGACAGGTAAAAAATTATAAAAAATATGTCAAAACCAATAAGTAATTATCATTCATAGTACATTTGTTGCTATATATATATATATATATATATTTATTTATTTATTTAATAGGTAAATATATAATATATTATTACATAACGTATGACGCATAATATTTCCCTGTAAAATACACAGTACACATATTTAATACATAAATAGGTACGTTATATTATAATTATTATACTTCATAACAATATTATCTGTTTGATGCATAGAGTAATAGTTCAATAGTTAAGTTCAAAAGTATAGTATACCTTTTTTTGTAATATTTACAAGATTTACAGTAACTATATTATATTAAACTTATTTAGAAGGAATAGCAAAGTTTTTTCACGTAACACATAAATCATAATATAATTATATTGTCAATGTTAATGTATAACCAAACAAAAAACGTAGTCTATACATTGTCGTTGTATTTACCTAAATTGGTTACGGTGTATAAAAAATGATCAAAAACAATATAATTGTATTAGGGTATACACGCTACTGTTTATGTTTACATAAAGTATACATTATAGGAATACTACTGACGATGACGGCTGTCATAAAGCATGGAACAGTGAACTAATTAGTAAAATGTTTTCGAAGCACGGTGAAAACTTAATCGGTAATTATTAGAGAGCGGATTTTAATGCAATTTACATTTTTTCTAATTGTGTCTTAAAACAATGCTTTCCGAACACTGCAAAGTTCATCACTAATGATTAATTAATAATATATACTTACATTTATTTCAAAATATATATAGGTACTTAAATGTAATAGCTTATGTACCGACTCGTTAGTTTTCCGAAAAATTCCTTGTGCATATTATATTATGTACTATATTATACGGAAGATACGGCATATCACATTATACATTTAGTGTGTTATTATACATATATGCGCGTTACACACCAAAAATGACAAGTATACATTTATAAATTATATTATACATAGTATATATTATATTATATACTATGAATAATGTGCAGTATAGAATGTATTACAACATATAATACAAAATGACACAACAGTACACCACTCTTTATTATATAATTATGTTTGCATTATTATTTATTGCTTATATATATATATATATATATATATGGTGGCTTCTGCTTGCAACTCCGACAGTATAATATATAGGATAAGCTTTTGAAATCAAATAAAAAATCCCATCGCTTTTAGGAAATAACAATATATATATATCATGTGTTGTACAAAAGTACATTATTTAAAAACATTCATTCATATACCTTGTTTAACAGATTGCCTATACTTATATACATCCGTATAACAGTAGGCATAGAAAACGTTTATATCATACATTTGTATAAAAATAATTAAAATATATATAATTGACATGCATAGAGTAAAAGGATAAAACTGTTTTTATCATAAACAATGAATCCAACTGTATTGTAATATACACAAATAGCTGTATTGAACTTTTGAAAAAATAATTCCATGAACATTGAAAATGTTATTAATTGTTAATATTAAATAGATGCAGTTTTTTAACTACAATTTTTTCCATACATAATCTACGTATAGTTATATACAATTATTTTCAGTTAATATTGTCGCTTTTCATTACGGAAATCCCATGCAAGGGGTAAAAGTTGTGTAACATATCACCCCTCTGCAGAAAACCGAAAGAAAAATGTGAGTGATGATATCGTCATATACCTACGTATAATATTGAAGTTAATTATTATGATGGAATAAGTGGGTATTCAATTTATTCTATCCGTGAAATTTTGCTACAATACGATTTCTGTGGGACTTAAGTACTTAATATATAAAATAAAATCTAACATACAGATGTATTATGCTGTACCTACGTCAGGAATCGGGAACCTTTTCGTATACGAAAGAGACTTTATTTTAAAAAAAAAGTTACTAAACCATGATGTTCAGCGAGTCGCTTAGGTTTTAAACCTTCTTTTTTTTATAATTGTAGTAATAGTAATATTATTTCATTGCGAAATCGATAGGCATAGTAATATTAAACATTATAATAAATCTTAAGTTTAGAAAATATAGAAAAAATTTACTTAATAAATTCGTTACTATTATTACTATTTATACGTTTATGATATATTATTTAATTAAGCACAATAACACACAAAAATAAAAATAAAATTATCTTAATTAGTGGGATTTTTGACAATGAATTTTTGCGCACACTTTATTTAAATCTGAAGAGTAATATATAGTTTTCAACTTCAAACAATTATCAAAGCTGATATCATTATTTAATAAATATTATGGTGTCACAACGAAAAGGTTCTCGACCCATGTTATTGATAGAATATTATGTTTTATTGTTGCCTAAAATCAACATAGTTATTAAGAAATTCAGAAATATTATCGGTTATCACTATAATAACGTATAATATAATTTATATTTTACGAGCCTGGATGTTCCGATGTATTTTCAAAGAGCCACAAATTGCACAGCATGTATAAGGAGCCGCAAGTACCGGATCCCTGACCTACGTATACATGTGGCTACAAACCACTGTGAGAATATGAGAGGATTGGGTCTTGGCATAATATTTCAACATCATCACAATTTTTGACCCTCCGTTTAAGACTTAGTCTCAAATCACGCTTCGTATACGTATTATATGCGTATAGTATGCCTGTCGGTGCAAAAATTCGATGCGATCCGTATTCTAAAGCGGTCTAACTACACGGTTTAATACGAGTGCTTCACGCCAGTGAATGCGGTTGACATCCGCGTTAACGCGCATGCGGAATAATGTGATAAATATGTTGAGATTATGTGATATGAGATAATGATTATGATAACAAATCAAGGGATTTTTTCGATTTAAGTTCCGCAGCGAGCGAGCGAGGAGGTGCGAAAGCCCATTCTGGTAGTTATTAACTCTGTCCTGTTATCTATCCGACGTGGTTTTTCATAACAAATCGGGGGTTTTTAAACACTTAAACAAATTTGAATTAAATTTGAATAATGAAATAATGTGATAATGATAATGATTGCGCGCGATCCTAGTCACGGATAATTATTAACATTCCCAGCGCATGCGCATTAACGCGGATGCCAACCGCATTCACTGGCGTGAAGCACTCGTGGTTTAATCGCATACGCCGCCGGTCACAATATGACGATTAGAAAAATCGAAAAAATCTGATAAATTGTGACAAAAACGCGCACCGCGCCGTCGTCGTCCTTATTCTGGCGTGCGTACCACGCGAATCCCGCTTCCGCTCACGCCTCCCCTAGCCCGCCGTCGACGAGACGGTGTATACGCGCCACAACCGTGGACGACACGCGAACGGATGATTCCCCTCCTCGCCCCGCGCGCGCGCGCACCCGCGTTAACCACACCTATCCAAGGGCTTTTCACGTTTTTATTGGCCGCCGCCCGAACTCGCTCGAGAGACCGGCGAACGGGGCAGGGGAGGCTATTACTTTTCGTACCGCAGACGTTCCCGCGCACCGCTACTCATCGGTTCCTACCGCACACCGAACGCCCGGCCGCCGACGCCGCGCACCAATGTTCCCCGCGCGTGCACGCGATAACAATAATAATAATAATATAATACAGAAAATTAATAATATTATAATACACTCTGGACTTGGCCCGCCCCCCCACACCCTCTCCTCTCTCTCCACTTGTAAGTCCGCGGTATACGTGATACACGTTACAATACATTATACATAGGTTGCCTACACGTAATTACTAAGGCCCGGATATTAGAATGCAAAATGAATTATTTTTCGGGTTATTCCATATAGACAATGCTTTTCAAGTACGAAATCCGTCACGAAATAAAAAATAAACACTTTTATTTTCCATATTTTTATATACATTTTTAGCTACTTTGGTATTTTTAGAGCAATTTCTAATTTGATTTTGTGAATTTTTTAGTGCACCACATTTATATGTTATGGAAATGTTTAGGTAAAAAGTAAATATGAATTATTTAAAACATCATCTCAAGAAATGTTCTTGATCGCATTTATTTCGTTAAGTTGAAATCTTCGTAAAAAACGTTTCATGATGGTGTTTAGTTTAGCAAAAACTTAAGCATAAAATTTAGTACGCTTAGAATATGAATAATACAAAAAGTTACAACAGTGGTGTTTTTCGTTGACCAATATATAACACTTGAAAACAATGTCGATGTATCTATAATTGTTTTTCGAATTTTGTGCATAATAAAGTAATAAAATAAAGACTGTGAATTCATTCCAAAATGTTGAATCATTTTCAAAAGACATTAATGCAGTAAAAAAAATTTTTTTAGGACCTTCTTTGGTATTCAGAACATTTTCAGATATAGTTTTTAGGGAATTTAAATCCGGACCCCACGTATTATTATTATTATTATTATTATAGTAACCATACATGCGCGGTGTTATTTCAAATACCATCACTCCGCCAGTGCATTGCTGCACTACATAACTACTCGTAGTTACCACTATAACTACTATATAGTATAACTACTACTATTATAATGAAATTTAGCTGCACACACACACACACACAACTACACCCCGCGCGCGTTCGTCACTGCGGGGGCCGCCACCGCCATTGTTTTTGGTCGTCGCACAGAATGTCATTAACTGACGCCCGCCGCCGCTGCCGCCCGCCCACGAAGACCGTAAGCGCGGTGCTCCGAGACCCCTACCCCACTGCACAACCAACTGCACCATCCAAAGGCCCACAGTTATTTTTGCCGACGATCCCATGGCAATGTAAATTCATAACGACCATATAGCTTATAATGCGTAATTAATTCACGTATATATTTACCGTAAATCATTATATTATGTATTTTTGTGAACATCATATATAGCCAGTGGAATACTGACGAGAGGAGGGTGAAGGGTAGGTGTTTAACCCCCCATAAGAAAAAAATCATTAAGAGATGTGGAAATCCCTGCAGATACTGTACTTGATGCATTTTTAGTGAATTATAAGAATGATAATATACGTAAGTACGTAATAATATATCTATAATATAATATGCATTGATTAAAATTTATGACATTTACATTTATATCATAATTATGGCTCGTTATATTACCTATATATATACATATATATCTGTATGCTATGTCTATATATAACAATAGTTTACAACATGATATATTTTATTTTTCTTGATGATTTTCAAAATTCATCAAGTACCTACATAATCTGCTGTGATTTCTCTTATGATTTTCTTATAATCATATTTTTGCACAAAACTTGAATCACGTAGGTATATGTAACGGCAACTACCGTCACAGTACACAATAATTTATTTGAATTTTTTTTTTTTACGCATTTCATGGTATTTTTGTAGCCATTATATTTTATTCTAAATATATCACCTAATTAATAATTTATTACTATATTCAAACAGTCGAATAATAATAAACTTTTTACGAATAAAACTGAAATATATAATCTTGACATCTTGACGATTATCAACACAAAACAATCATACCTATTTGGCTACGTTTTACTACATTTATCAGTAATTTAATGCATTCATTAGATCTCTACAATGAATTCACCGCCCTACATAAATTGTAATTTCTATTATTATCATGATTATATACAATATAATATTGTCAAGATGACAATGACATAGCAGCACCAACCGTTCTAATTAATACAGCGCGTATGTTGGTAGTACAATATCATGTGTAAACTACACCGCTCGAAGATGAATAACAATGGTCCCAAAACTTCTCTTCATGCACGTATATATATACATATTTGTGTGTGCGTGTGTCATGAGCAAATATATCCACACCTTATTAAACTTAATCCTGTGTAACATATTGATGCTGTTGATTGTAAGGCGAGCAGCCATTAGTCAGTTCATTTAAACTAGTGGTTCCCAAACTTTTCACGAGGTGGAGCCGTTTTTGGACTGATTTTATAATCACGATGCCACACGTGAGTCTCACAATAAGAACTTGTAATATGCCACTTAAATACTTAATAATAAAGTTAATAAATGAATACCAGTTCATCTAACTCAAAGTTTATTTTCTTGTGGGCCGCAATACCACTTGCAACAGCCTCGTAGTGCTCTTAGGATACCGCTGATTTAAACATGATTTAAACTAATCCTACAAGATGCAAAATGTGTCTCGCAGTCTACAAGAATGTTACAACATGCCTGTACTATTTTATTTTTACAATTTCAATTAATGTGCTTTTGAAAATCATGACTACTGACAACAAATCACTTCTTATGTCATACTTTCAACATAGTACAATAGTCAACCGTATATACACCATCTATGCGTATCATTCTAATTTCTGTATATATAGAATATAGATGGTATGTAAATCAAATAAAAATTAAAATGTTTGTATAAAAGCTTTCAGCTCAAAAAATTTATATAAACAAATTATAATGCGAATAAAGAAGTGAGTTGAATATGATGATGTACTATTGTCTAATAATTGAGAAGTTAAAGTTCTGCTTAACTCATTTAAATGCCTGTTGTTTATAAAATATACACTATGAAAACATTTAATGATAAATGCGATTTAATGCACAGTTTAGTAAGAATAACCGATCAATTTTTTTTATTAATTTAATAGTTTTATATTTTCCAACGACAAAACATATCAATAAACTAATACGTCGCATTATTTATGTTTTTTTTTTTTTTTTCTTATCATAGACATAGACATAAGCTATGTCAGGTCCTATGTGTGAGTATACCTATATAAAAACCAGTGAAAATTAAAAAAACCCGTTGTCTTTAATCAAGACAACCGTGCTAATGTTTACAATTACAATATTCATCCAAATTTGTTGAAAAAATCTCCTAAACCT